>VIIQ02000202.1:0-29969 GCA_007449985.2 Desmodesmus armatus
TCTGTGTTGAGGCAGCGGAGGCTGCCATCTGGCTGCACCCGGTAGGTACCACTGCTCCCGGTCCTCCATCCTCTGCCACACCCACCTGTCCCCTGGTCCACTTCCCACCGTGACTGCTGCTGCAGCGATGGCTGCCGCTGCTGCTGCTGATGCTGCTGATCTACAGGCGGCTGGAGAGCTGCTGCCATTGCCGACGGCAGCACGAGGCCATCCACGCTGGCTGAAAGGACAGGCCTCGCTCTGCCACCTGCCCAAGGGTTGTGTCTGCCGAGCGAGGCTGCACACTGCTGGGCAGTTCGCGGGCAGAGCTGAACAGCACACCTGTGACGGCGCTGGCCACGCTGTGGTTCCCCAGCACTGGCTCCAGTTTGATCTGATCCAGCGTCATGTCGCCGTGGGCGACGCGCCTGTGCAGCCCCAGCGACTGGAAAGCGGCGACGTGCGCTGCGTGCCTGGGTTGAGGCGCCGCCGTATTGCTGCCTTCTCCCTGCCCGAGGAGTGCTGCTGTAGCAGCACCCACCCCACCCCTGCACGCTCCAAGTTGGCCCGCATGAACTGCTTCCATGCTTGCTTGTGGGGGTGCAGCAGTGCTGCCATCACCTTCCCCTGCATGGCTGTCACATGTGCCTGCACATCGACGCTGGCTATGCCCCCCTGCTTGGCCTGCAGGCTGGCCACCTGCTGAGCTGGGCCCCACCGCAGCTGCCTGTTGTCTGTGTTGCGGATGCACCCAGCCCCAGAACAAAGGCTGAGATGCGGCGCTGGATGAGGCGCATGATGCGCTCAGGTACTGGCACAAACTGCGCATGGTACACCAAACAGGAGGCCAGCACCTGCCTGGCTACCTCACACCTGCCCAGCAGGTGAGAGGTCATACCTGCTCCAGGTGCGTGCCCTGTGCCAATGCTGCGCAGCCGCTGCTCAAAAAGCTGTTCTGCAAAGCGTGTCGCACCCTCGACAGACAACAGTATGCCCAGGTGCCTGATGGGGGCATCCCTCGTGTTCACAAACACTATACCCGTCGCTGCATCTAAACCCTGCATGCTGCTGTGAGGTCCCAGCCCATACCCTGGCTCTTGTCGACGTTGAGCTTGGCTGCGCTGGCTGCACAGAACGGCTCCACGGCCTGCTGCAGCAGGGTGCCACGTCTCCGCCGTGAGGCCGCATGCAGGGTGGTGTCGTCTGCATGCTGGTGGCAGCAGGGGGCGGGGCCCTGGTCGCCCGGCATGTCGATGCTGGTGATCCCACCCTCCCGCTGTAGCTGTCTGCACCTGGCTGCTAACGGCTGCGCTGCTATGACGTACAGCAGCGGGCTGAGAGGGCTGCCCTGTGCACAGCCGGAGGGGATGTCAAACGCCCTGCTGCTGTGACCGCCGTTGAAGATGATCTGACCCATGGTGCCCTCCAGCAGCAAGCGCACCCAGCGCCTGCTGCTCTCAGGAAATGCATGGCCTCCATGCAGCGCAGCAACCACCCCCTGTTGAGGCGGTCATACGCCTTCTCGAAGTCCAAAAGACAATGTAGCCCGGCCGCTGCACCTCCTGGAGGAAGTCGATTTCCTCCAGGTGGTGCAGCACATTGTCTGCAATGTCCCGCCCTGGGACGAAGGCGGTCTGTGTGGGGTCTATGACGCTGGCGCAGGCTGGTCCCAACCTGTGCACCAGCACCTTGGCCACGATCTTGAGATCGCAGTTGAGGAGGGTGATGGGCCTGTAGCTGGCTGGGTCTGCCCTGGGCTTGCCACCCCCCTTGTAGATGAGGGTGATCAGGCCCAGCCGCTGCGTCTCTGACAATCTAAGCTCCGGCTGCTGGAAGCTAAAGTTGAAAGCTGCTATGAGGTGGTCCCCTACCACCTCCCACATGGCAGTATAGAACTCATAGGTGAGTCCGTCACTGCCTGGAGCCTTACCCCGTGGCAGGCTGGCCAGAGCTGCGTGCGCCTCCTGCCCTGTCAGGGTGCCCTCCTCCCCTTCCCCACTGCACTGCTGCTGCTGCTCCTCGTCTAGTTTCCTATCAATGGCTGCCAGCAGGAGGTCCTGCTGCTGCCGATCCGTGGGTGGCATGAGAACAAGCCACCTTGGCGGGATCGTAGAAGTCTGCCAGCAGCTCCCCCACTGCTGCTATCCCATCCCTTCCCTGCGCTGCTACTGTCACCCCGTCAGGCCGCTGCACCTCAGCTATTGCTTGAGGCTCCTGGGCGCCCCTGGGCAGTGTGCGGCGCGTAGCGTCGGGTTGATGTCGGCGGCTGCGCGTGATGGTGCGCAGCGGTGGTGGTGCGCAAAAATCATCTGGTGGGCTCTGATGAAAGACAAAAATAGTGTCTTCAAGCGTACCAACATGCACCCCAATTGAGTCAGTGTGCGGCGCGTAGCGTCGGGTTGATGTCGGCGGCTGCCGCGTGATGGTGCGCAGCGGTGGTGGTGCGCAAAAATCATCTGGTGGGCTCTGATGAAAGACAAAAATAGTATCTTCAAGCGTACCAACATGCACCGCAATTGAGTCAGTGTGCGGCGCGTAGCGTCGGGTTGATGTCGGCGGCTGCCGCGTGATGGTGCGCAGCGGTGGTGGTGCGCAAAAATCATCTGGTGGGCTCTGATGAAAGACAAAAAATAGTGTCTTCAAGCGTACCAACATGCACCCCAATTGAGTCAGTGTGCGGTGCGTAGCGTCAGGTTGATGTTGGCGGCTGCTGCGTGATGGTGCGCAGCGGTGGTGGTGCGCAAAAATCATCTGGTGGGCTCTGATGAAAGACAAAAATAGTGTCTTCAAGCATACCAACATGCACCCCAATTGAGTCAGTGTGCGGCGCGTAGCGTCGGTGTTGATGTCGGCGGCTGCTGCGCGTGATGGTGCGCAGCGGTGGTGGTGCGCAAAAATCATCTGGTGGGCTCTGATGAAAGACAAAAATAGTGTCTTCAAGCGTACCAACATGCACCCCAATTGAGTCAGTGAAAAATATTGAGTCAGTGTGCGGTGCGTAGTGTCGGGTTGATGTCGGCGGCTGCCGTGTGATGGGTGCGCAGCGGTGGTGGTGCGCAAAAATCATCTGGTGGGCTGATGAAAGACAAAAATAGTATCTTCAAGCGTACCAACATGCACCCCAATTGAGTCAGTGTGCGGCGCGTAGCGTCGGGTTGATGTCGGCGGCGGCTGCCGCGTGATGGTGCGCAGCGGTGGTGGTGCGCAAAAATCATCTGGTGGGCTCTGATGAAAGACAAAAATAGTGTCTTCAAGCGTACCAACATGCACCCCAATTGAGTCAGTGTGCAGCGCGTAGCGTCGGTTGATGTCGGCGGCTGCCGCGTGATGGTGCGCAGCGGTGGTGGTGCGCAAAAATCATCTGGTGGGCTCTGATGAAAGACAAAAAATAGTGTCTTCAAGCGTACCAACATGCACCCCAATTGAGTCAGTGTGCGGTGCGTAGCGTCGGGTTGATGTTGGCGGCTGCTGCGGGATGGTGCGCAGCGGTGGTGGTGCGCAAAAATCATCTGGTGGGCTCTGATGAAAGACAAAAATAGTATCTTCAAGCGTACCAACATGCACCGCAATTGAGTCAGTGTGTGCGCGCGTAGCGTCGGGTTGATGTCGGCGGCTGCCGCGTGATGGTGCGCAGCGGTGGTGGTGCGCAAAAATCATCTGGTGGGCTCTGATGAAAGACAAAAATAGTGTCTTCAAGCGTACCAACATGCACCCCAATTGAGTCAGTGAAAAATATTGAGTCAGTGTGCGGTGCGTAGCGTCGGGTTGATGTCGGCGGCTGCCGTGTGATGGTGCGCAGCGGTGGTGGTGCGCAAAAAATCATGGTGGGCTCTGATGAAAGACAAAATAGTATTTTTTTTTTTTTCGGAGTGAGCAAGTTACAAGAGCGAAGTCAAGCAACAGAAGCCACCCCTCAAAGCTCAGGCAAGAGGATGGCGCAACCTGCAGGCACCACCCTGTGAGGGCGCAAGCCGACACCCCCACCACATGGTCTCACGGGCGGCACGTCGCAGTGCAGCCTGCCAAAAAGCAGACACCAGGACCCGACCATGCACCCGCAAAATGACGAGAGAAAAGCAACGGCAAAGGGACACAGCATGCGAGCAGCACTTTTTTTTTTGAAGTGATCAGTGCGAGCAGCACTAACGCAAGCGAGTCAACACAGAGCCGAGAGAAAGTACCACCGATGCGTCACCACTCTCACACACCTCACCGGTGTGCAGAGCCAGCCCCCCACAGAGGGGCTGAAGAAACACCCGAAAATCAACAAGCGGCGGCCACACAGCACAGGGCTGGCCGCTGTACTAGACAAAAGCCAGGGCTGCTTCTCACGGAGCTGTCTGCACGGCCCTGCGATGGTGTCCCTGCACAAGGGGTGCCGTGGGGTGGGTGTCACAACAGGTTGCCCCATCCTCCCGCTGGATCTTTTTATGGAGTGAACCACAGGTTGCTTGGTCCCGCCCAATGTAACTGATCACTTCCCAAAAAAAAAAAAAAAAAAAAAAAAAAAAAAAAAAAGCCAGCGCGCAGAGGGCCCAAAGGCCCCCGGCGTGGTGCACCACCACACCTGCACACCTCTCCAATATGCAGGGCTAAAACCGCCCCACACCTAAGCCTGCATGTAACTGATCACTTCCAAAAAAAAAAAAAAAAAAAAAAAAAAAAAAAAAACCTAAGCAACAATAACACTAACATTGTTGCCCCAGTGCCAACCAAGTAAGGCACCAGAGCGGCCAGCCGCCCCCAGAGAGCAACCCAAGCGCTTACACCCTGTGTGATGCGCACACACAACAACAACTATGATACAGAGTAAAGCACACACGTAGCCAAGACCCGAGAAGCACAACAAACCCCACCCAGAAAAGGCCCTCCCGCTTTCCAAACCCCGCTCCCGAACACCCCAGCCCCCGTATGACCACCCTCCCTCTAGAACGCAAGGCGGGGGCCCATGCCTGCCGCGACTGTGTACAACACCCCCTGCTGTTGCCACTTAGCATCAAACCGCTCTGGCGACAGGACGGGGTTGCGGCCCCGTAGCCAGGACAGAGGCACCCCAGAGTTGAGGCGG
This sequence comes from Desmodesmus armatus, assembly GCA_007449985.2. Classification (NCBI taxonomy): domain Eukaryota; kingdom Viridiplantae; phylum Chlorophyta; class Chlorophyceae; order Sphaeropleales; family Scenedesmaceae; genus Desmodesmus; species Desmodesmus armatus. The sequence goes on from VIIQ02000202.1 coordinate 5,048, forward strand.
ATGTCCCCCTGAGACCGAAGCCAGTCCTGTGAGAGCTGCTGCTGCAGTGCTGCCCTGAACCTGTGGATGACTGCAACACTGCTGTACGGCCGGCCCTCGCTGGCACACCGAACCACCCAGAAGGACTCCAGCAGTAGCAGCCGCAGGTATGTCCAAAGCTGCTGCAGCGCTGGTGGAGGCTTCCACACTGTGCTGTCATCCAGCAGCAGGATGCGAACGCTACTGAAGTCCACTGCTGCTCCTGGCTGCACCCTCTGCCACACACCACCCAATTGAGTCAGTGTGCGGCGCGTAGCGTCGGGTTGATGTCGGCGGCTGCCGCGTGATGGTGCGCAGCGGTGGTGGTGCGCAAAAATCATCTGGTGGGCTCTGATGAAAGACAAAATAGTATCTTCAAGCGTACCAACATGCACCCCAATTGAGTCAGTGTGCGGTGCGTAGCGTCGGGTTGATGTCGGCGGCTGCTGCGTGATGGTGCGCAGCGGTGGTGGTGCGCAAAAATCATCTGGTGGGCTCTGATGAAAGACAAAAATAGTGTCTTCAAGCGTACCAACATGCACCCCAATTGAGTCAGTGTGCGCGCGCGTAGCGTCGGGTTGATGTCGGCGGCTGCCGCGTGATGGTGCGCAGCGGTGGTGGTGCGCAAAAATCATCTGGTGGGCTCTGATGAAAGACAAAAATAGTGTCTTCAAGCGTACCAACATGCACCCCATTGAGTCAGTGTGCGGCGCGTAGCGTCGGGTTGATGTCGGCGGCTGCCGCGTGATGGTGCGCAGCGGTGGTGGTGCGCAAAAATCATCTGGTGGGCTCTGATGAAAGACAAAAATAGTGTCTTCAAGCATACCAACATGCACCGCAATTGAGTCAGTGTGCGGCGCGTAGCGTCGGGTTGATGTCGGCGGCTGCCGCGTGATGGTGCGCAGCGGTGGTGGTGCACAAAAATCATCTGGTGGGCTCTGACGAAAGACGAAAATAGTGTCTTCAAGCGTATCAACATGCACCCCAATTGAGTCAGTGAAAAATATTGAGTCAGTGTGCGGTGCGTAGCGTCGGGTTGATGTTGGCGGCTGCCGCGTGATGGTGCGCAGCGGTGGTGGTGCGCAAAAATCATCTGGTGGGCTCTGATGAAAGACAAAAATAGTGTCTTTAAGCGTATCAACATGCACCCCAATTGAGTCAGTTAAAAATATTGAGTCAGTGTGCGGTGCGTAGCGTCGGGTTGATGTTGGCGGCTGCCGCGTGATGGTGCGCAGCGGTGGTGGTGCGCAAAAATCATCTGGTGGGCTCTGATGAAAGACAAAAATAGTGTCTTCAAGCGTACCAACATGCACCCCAATTGAGTCAGTGTGCGGCGCGTAGCGTCGGGTTGATGTCGGCGGCTGCCGCGTGATGGTGCGCAGCGGTGGTGGTGCGCAAAAATCATCTGGTGGGCTCTGATGAAAGACAAAAATAGTGTCTTCAAGCGTACCAACATGCACACCAATTGAGTCAGTGTGCGGCGCGTAGCGTCGGGTTGATGTTGGCGGCTGCCGCGTGATGGTGCGCAGCGGTGGTGGTGCGCAAAAATCATCTGGTGGGCTCTGATGAAAGACAAAAATAGTGTCTTCAAGCGTACCAACATGCACCCCAATTGAGTCAGTGTGCGGCGCGTAGCGTCGGGTTGATGTCGGCGGCTGCCGCGTGATGGTGCGCAGCGGTGGTGGTGCGCAAAAATCATCTGGTGGGCTCTGATGAAGACAAAAATAGTGTCTTCAAGCGTACCAACATGCACACCAATTGAGTCAGTGTGCGGCGCGTAGCGTCGGGTTGATGTCGGCGGCTGCCGCGTGATGGTGCGCAGCGGTGGTGGTGCACAAAAATCATCTGGTGGGCTCTGACGAAAGACAAAAATAGTGTCTTCAAGCGTATCAACATGCACCCCAATTGAGTCAGTGTGCGGCGCGTAGCGTCGGGTTGATGTCGGCGGCTGCCGCGTGATGGTGCGCAGCGGTGGTGGTGCGCAAAAATCATCTGGTGGGCTCTGATGAAAGACAAAATAGTGTCTGCAAGCGTACCAACATGCACCGCAATTGAGTCAGTGTGCGGCGCGTAGCGTCGGGTTGATGTCGGCGGCTGCCGCGTGATGGTGCGCAGCGGTGGTGGTGCGCAAAAATCATCTGGTGGGCTCTGATGAAAGACAAAAAATAGTGTCTTCAAGTGTACCAACATGCATCTGGTCTTCTTCTCAGTGTTCTCAGCGTTCTCAGGTCTCACAACGCAGGAGAAACAGCAGTTCGTGATGGAAGTCCACGACGCTCTCTATTGATAAGTGATTCGTTCTATATAAATTCGTACCTTCATTTCGCACCATCTCCGAGCACCTGGCGTGCCATGTGGGCTTGGAACGGAACAGCAACAGCATCGCACGAGCCAGCACAGCGTTTGGGCGCCAGGAGCTGCATGGAGGCTTCAGCGCTTGTTGATAGTCTAAAGGATATGTGGAAAACGTCGTGAGCAGGTTCGGACAGCATGCATGTGCTTGTGGAATGCTTGGCAGAACACTCAACAGTAACAGCAACAGTAACGGTATCCTGGCTCACTGCCGGGCTGTTTCCGGACTAGCACTTGGGTCTCAAACATCACATTAGCATGCAGTCGTTCAGCAGCACGCGGCAGCAGCAGTGGCTGCCGCACCAGCAGCAGTATGTGCAGCAGCGGGCATGGGGCCCCACTCCAACAGCCCCACCAGCCCCACCAGCCCCACCAGCCCCAGGAGGCTGGTGGGAGGCCTCACCTTGGCAGCTGATGTCGTATTCTGAGCTGCAGGAGTCTCCACCTCTGACAGCAGAACCCCCTGCCATCCGTGGTGCAGCCACCTTCAGCGTTAGGCTCCACTTCAACAAATCAGCACCGCAGTGCAGGCTGCGGGACTGCCCGCAGCGCTTCACGGCGCTGGACACCGCCTGCTTCCAGGGCGGCCAACAGCTGGTGGAGGACCCTGACTGCAGCATCCTCCTGCAGCACGCGCAGTGCCACAGAACCTGCAGCAAAGCAGAGGCCAGTGGCAGGGACGGCTTTGTGGATGTGCTGCTGCATGCTGCAGACGCAGCGGTTGCAGCGGCACAGCAGTGTGTTAGCAGCGGCTCCGTCAAGGTGGGGCAGTACAGAGTGCCGGTCAGCTGGGCCACAGTGGCACAGCCAGCTAACAGCGTGCGGGTGGTCATAGCAAACCCGCCACTTCAGTTCACGCGGCAGGGCTTCATGGAGTGCCTGCTGGAGGCAGCGGGGTACGGGGACGTTGACATCGTGCATGAGCAGCTGGGAAACAGTAGGGTGTCAGGAGATGCTGCAATGCGCATCCCGTGTGCAGACGCCATTGTGGCGTATGTGCGGCCACCGGCAGATGATCCCCTCCTGCGCCGCATGCCCGACAGCTTCGAGGTTCCCGACCGACCAGGGCTGCCAGCCAGCATATACGTGGATGGGCGTACAGCCCAGCAGCCGCAGCGGTGGCAGCAGGAGCAGCAACAGCAGCTGCAAGCACGGCAGCGTGGACAGCAGCTGCAGCAAAAGCGCATCCTGCGCGTGCAGCAGCAGGAGGACGTCAGCCGCCACACGCAGCAGCAGGTGCGCGCGGCGGTTACACGGCAACCCCAGCGAGCGCCAGCACAGCAACAGCAACAGCAGCAGCAGCCACAGCAACAACAACAACAGCAGCCGCAGCAGCAGCAGCAGCAGCCGCCCAATGACCAGGCAATGGATGATGTGCAGCACCAGGCCGCTGCATACCACCAGGAGCAGCAGCAAGCAGCTGGGCAGGCCGCTGCTGCCGCCGTAGCAGCAGCTTTCCCTGCAGTGCAGCACCAGCAAGCAGGTGCCCGCCCACCCTTCCCTCCCGACCCTTTCGCACAAGGCCAAGCAGCAGCAGCATGTTATGAGCGCTGGCGCGGGGATGAGCAGGCAGAATACCTCTGCAGGCGAGCAGAGGACATCATGGCTGACCGGCCGTTCACCAGCAGTGACAGGGACACTATGCTACGCACCTTCTACGAGCAGCAGGGAGGGGCTGTCAGCACCACAGCCTTGGAGGAGCAGTGGCTGAAGCGGTACTTCCCGCTGCTGCTGCCTCCTATGGGGAGGAGGACGAGCAGGACGGGGCCGCCGATGCTGCCGATGGGGGCAGCAGCGACGCAGTCCTAGGGAGCAGGGACCAGGGGCAGCAGCAGGGTGAGCCTGACACCGGTGCAGCAGCGGCAGCTGCAGCTGCACCACCGCAGGAACTGCGCCGCTCTGGCCGGCTGCACAGGGAGCCGGACCCCATCCACTCCGCGCATCTGAAGGACTTTGCGACCCTTAGTAAGCAGCAGCAGCACAAGAAGGGCAAGACAGCAGCAGCAGCAGCCACCCAGCTAAACACGCCGCCACAACATCCTCGCCCACGCAGTGGGCGCGACCCGTAATGGCACAAGCAGCAGCGCATGGCCTGCGGCCCTTCAGCATGACAGGCGACAACGTCAATGGGCTGGCCATTGCAGCCAAGCGCAGGCCCTTCTTCGCGTGGCTGCAGCAGCAGGCCTTTGATGTTGTCATGCTGGCAGAGACCCACAGCATATCCCAACAGCAATTTCAGCGGTGGGTGCGGCAGGGGGCAGGGCAGGGCAGGCCTTGGCAGGGGTTCAGCTACTCGCACAGCAAACCCCGGGTACCAGGCGAGCGTGTTACGGCTGGGGTGGCAGTGCTGCTGTCGTCGAGGATTGTGAAGCCGGACACAGAGCCGGTGGTAGAGTATACAGACGGGGCGGGCAGGGTCCTTAGGGTGGCATGGACAACCCCATGGGGTCAGCAGATGGCGGCAGTGGCTGTGTACGCTCCTGTTGACCATACAGAGCGCGCAGCCTGGTTTGAGGGGCCGTTGCAGGAGGCTTTGGAGTCGGGCGCACTGGGATCCAGCATGATGGTGGGAGGGGACTTTAACTGCGCCATGCAGGAGGTGGATGTGCAGCCAGCTGCAGGGATGCGCCCCCGGCAGTCCAGCCGCATGGTGGGCGCCGTGCAGCTGCAGCAGGTCACCTCAAGGTCAGGGTTGGTGGATGCCTGGCGTCACCATAACCCGCACGCCAGGCAGCCCACCCATTACAGCTACAACCCCAGCACAGCCAGCAGCAACGGCGGAGGCAGCAGGCAGGGAGGTGGGGGGCAAGCAGCGGCGCATGCAGCCACCTCTGCCGGCAGGATTGACTATGTCTTCCTGTCAGCAGACCTGGTGGATGCTGGCTGGCTGCAGAAGGCCACACAGCACAGGAGGTACCCTGCGGACCACCGCCCTGTGGTGGTCAAACTGCAGCCGCCCAACATGCCGCTGCTGGGGCAGAGCAGGTGGCGGTTCCCCAACGCAGCCATGGCAGACCCTGTGTTTGTCACAGCACTGCAGGACAGCTTTGACGCAGCCATACAGCAGCAGCAGCGGGTGGGGGGGGTTAACCCGGCAGCAGAGTTGGCGCAGCTCCAGGAGCACGCAACTGCTGCTACCTTGATCATACAGAAGCGGCTGAAGCTGCAGCGCCAGGCAGAGCTGCGGCGGCTGCGGCTAGCCGTGGCACGAGCAAACACACAGCATCGGGCCGAAGGCACAGCTCAGACGCAGGAGAACATCCTGGCAGCGGAGGAGCAGCTGACTGACTTTGAGGTCCAACAGCGCCGGCAGCAGGGGGAGGCAGGGGATGTGATCTGGGAGGTCTATGGGGACGGGAAGCCCAGCTTCTGGGGATACCGCGTGGGCAAGGAGCTGCCGGAGCCGCAGTACATCAGTGCAGTAGCTGCGGTGGACGGCAGCACCATCTCCACCAACACCAGGGCGGGGGTCGCGGCCGCAGGGGACACGTTAGCCGACTTCTTTGACCCGGCGGCTGGCGGCTTGTTCTCCTGCCATCCCACAGATGCAGCGCAGCAGCAGGAGCTGCTTGCAGGCATCGATAAGAAGCTCACAGCGGAGCAGCAGCAGCAGTGTCTGGGGCCAAACGGGGACGGCACCATCACCCTTGAGGAGGCAAAAGCAGCATTAGACAGCTTGCCCAGGGGGAAGGTGCCGGGCAGTGATGGGCTCACATACGAATTTTACAGCACCTTCTGGTCGCAGATGGGCCCACCCTTTGTGGCAGCGTGCAACCACCTGTTCTCTCAGGAGGCTGCACAGCTGTCGCCTGAGCAGCGCCTGGGGCTGATCACCCTCCTGTTCAAGGGCGGGGGGAAGCCTAGGGAGCAGACAGCCAGCTACCGACCCATCACCCTGCTCAACTGTGACGTCAAGATCCTGGCAAAGGTGGTGGTGCTGCGGGTGGGGCCTGTCCTTGACAGCATCATAGACAGCGGGCAGACAGCGTTTGTGCCAGGAAGGGATATAGCAGACAACGTGCTGCTACACCTGGAGGAAATCGACTACCTCCAGGCACAGCAGCAGCCAGGCTGTATCGCCTTCCTGGACTTTGAGAAGGCTTACGACCGGTTGGACAGGGGGTGGCTGTTTCAGTGCATGTCCGCCATGCAGTTCCCAGCTGGCATCCTCAGATGGGTGCAGCTGCTGCTGGCAGGCACGCAGGGCCGCATTGTCTTCAACGGCGGCCACCTCAGCCGGCTGTTTGACATCCCCTCGGGGTGCGCGCAAGGCAGCCCCCTCAGCCCGCTGTTGTACGTCATAGCAGCGCAGCCACTGGCAGCCAGGTGTAGGGCTCTTCAGGCAGCAGGGGAGGTAGACAGCATTAGGATGCCAGACGGGTCGGTTGCACCCTGCTGCATGCAGCATGCAGATGACACCACTCTGCATGCAGCCAGCAGGGAGGGGGTGCGGGTGCTGCTGCAGAGGGCAGTGGAGCCGTTCTGCGCTGCAAGCGGTGCCAAGCTGAACGTTGGCAAATGTCAGGGGATGGAGGTGGGTGTACAGCAGCCGTTCGTGGGTGTTGACCCAGGCACCGGCATCCCATTCCCCGACACAGCGCAGCACCCCATCAGGCATCTAGGGATTCTGTTGTCAGCAGCAGGGGCGGAACAGCATGCAGCAGCGTTGTTCACACAGCGGTTGCAGACCATCTCGTGGCGAGTGCGGCAATGGGCGCGGCAGGATCTCACGTATGTGGGGCGCTGTGCAGTGGCACGGCAGGTCATGGCCTCCTGCCTCACCTACCACGCGCAGTTTGTGCCGGTGCCAGCCGACCTCATGGCCAGGATTCACCGTCGCATGACAGCCTTTGTGATGGGACAGGGCTGCGCTCGGGAGGCTCACATCAAGCAGTGGAACGAGAGCCCTCCTGCAGCTGTGGCCAGCCTGTCTGTCGCCATGGGAGGGTCAGGCCAGGTGGATGCCAGGGCGCATGCAGCAGCGATGCAGGCACGCACAGCAGCAGCGCTGCTGCATCCCCGTCGGGCAGCCTGGAAGCTCTTCATGAGGGCTAACCTGCGCCATGCACTGCCAGGCCTAGGGGAGGCGGTGCTGGTGCAGCAGTCGAAGGCGCCGCTGCAGGCAGCAGTCAGGGAAGGTAGGCTTCGGCAGCGCCACGCAGCGTACGTGGAGGCCTTCCAGCGGGTGGGCATCCACAGGCATGTTCAGCATGATGCTATGAGCTTTCAGCAGCTGCGGCTGGAGCTGCTGGTGGGCAATCACAGCGTGGGCAGCAGCACCGACGGGGTCATGCTGTCTGCAGCAGGCAGCCTGCCTCCACCTCTCAACAGGGGTGCAGGTACCACACTGGGTCAGGTGCAGCAGCTGCTGACGGGGCAGCCGGCCCAGGACGGAGTGGTGCTGCCGCCGCCGTGGCAGCACACGCTGCAGGAGGGCAGCGCAGGCCCATGGCAGACAGACATGCAGCAGCAGTGGGTGCAGCAGGAAGGGGATGGGGGGGTCAGGGTTTTTAGGGTGCAGCAGGATGGCAGGCTGGAGGCATCTGACGCGGGCATGCCAGCCCCTCAGAACCTTCAGTGGGTGCCCTGCTGTGTGGTGGATGTGTCGCAGGTGCTGCATCCATCCTTTCCACTGCTGCAACAGCAGCAGCGGCAGCAACAGTCCCAGGAGGAGGAGCAGGATGCAGGGGTGTCCCAGCCAACACAGCAGCAGCAACAGCCGCCGCAGGAAGCATCCCGGCAGACGCAGCGACAACAGCAACCACCAAGATCGCCAGTGTTCCTGGTGGGTGCATGGGGAGACATAAAGGTGGACCCTAGTGTATGGGGGTTGGGGATCGCTGTGGGGGTGCTGCAGTTCAAGCCCAAAGTGGCCACACAGCGGCTGCTGCAGCACCATTGCGCGCAGCACCACAGGGAGGGATGGGTTCCAGGAGTGGGCATGCGCCCGCGGCTGTGGCGCAACCGCCTGGGCGCTGAGGCGCTACAGGAGGGCCTGCAGGAGATGGAAGCAGCACAGCAGCGCTCCTTCCAGCAAATGCAGCAAGGCGGCACATCGGGTGGGAGCCAAGGGGACAGCAGCGGTAGGCAGCGCTTCAGCGATGCTGCCCTCATGGCAGCATACCATGCGCCGTGGATGGACCCACCACGGGAGAGAGAGCTCCCACGGCAGCGCGCGGCAGCAGCAGCAGCAGTGGTCACGATGCAGAGGCAACAGCAGCTACAGCAGCAGCTGCAGATCAGCAGCCCTGCGCAGGATGACCTGCAGGACCCCATAACGCAAGCCATGGGGCCTGTGGACAGTAGCAGCTACCAGTGGGTGGCCGCTTACAGGAGGGCAGGGCACAAACGACTGCCGCGGTCACTGCGGGCGTTTGGGTGGCGCTTGCTGCATGCAGGGGTGAAGGTGGGTGCAAGGCGCATGCTGTCTTCAGGCAGGACGGACCATGCGCAGTTCGTTTGCCCTGCACAGCAGTGCCAGCAGCAGCTGCAGCTGGAGACCCTTACGCACTTGTTTGTGGAGTGTCCTGTGGCAGCTGCAGCATGGCAGTGGTTTGCACAGCTTTGGCAACTGGTGCAGCCGGGAGCAGTCGTCCCGGTCAGCAGCAGCCGTGTGCTGCTGCTTGATGATGACAGTGTGTGGGCCCCGCCGCTGGCGCAGCAGCAGCTGTGGACATACATGCGGCTACTGTTGTTGGAGTCCATCTGGCTGGTGCGCAGCAGCTGCTACTCCACCAGCCAGCCTGTCAGCAGCCAGGACAGTGCTGACAGCACCACTACCAGCAGCAGCACCACCAGCACCAGTAGCAGCACGGACGGCCACCAGGGTGGCAGTGGGAGCAGCCAGGGCCCTGCTGCAGCAGCATCCAGCAGCGGGCGGTTCACGGCTAAGGCTGTCGCGTGCCGGTTCCGCTCGCAGCTGCAGCAGCAGATGAGGCGAGATTGGCGACGGGTGGGGGTGGATGTCCGGCTGGGCTCGGGGGTACCACTGGCATGGCTGCGAGGCCCGTCGCCTGTGCTATCCCTTGACTCCTTCTGGCGCAGATGGGGCTCCATCTTCACTGTCGAGGAGGACGGGGAGGTGGCCGTTGCAATCAGCACAGCAGGGTTGTGAGGGGTGGTGCACTGCACCGCGTTTGGTGGGGACAACAGGTGTGTTGGAGGTGGAAGGGTGTGTGACTTCTGATGGGACATACTGGGCGCATGCCGCACGATTGTGATGGGGTGTGCAGGGCTGATAGGGGGACAATTTGCGTGGTCACAGGTGTCCAGGTTTGATTGATGGGAGTATTGTGAGGGGATTGGGATGGGCAGGGCACGCCTGGGGTGTTGGAGTCTCATGCCAGGCTGGGAGGAACGGGGACTGTGCAGTGTGTATAGGTTGAGAATCAGCCAGGGAGTGTGTGTTTCTTGCAGAATGCGCGCAGTGTGGAGCCTGCCCCTGTGAGTGCAAATGTGGTAGGCTGTGGGTGCTAGGACTGTCTTGGTGGTGTGTCTTGCGAGCGCACGTGTACTTCATGCTGTGTTTGCAAGGTCAAATAGTAGCTGGGTGCTGAGTGTGCACAGTGTGAGACTTGGGGGCATATTGGGTACGTGGTTTGTGTTGGTGTCGCGTATGTGTCGGTGGTGTGCTCTTGCGTGAGAGTTGCTGTTGTTCACAGTGTGGAGATCAACCATGTGTGCAAGGTGGTTTGCTGCTGGTGCACAGTGCGACACTAGGTGGCATAGTATGTACGTGGTTTGACCCTAGTGCATAGTCCATGTTGTCAGGTGCCCCATACGCGAGGGTGGATACCCTTCAAATACGGCGCCTTGCAATGTATGCATGTGTACGTGTTGGTGGTCTGCTGCTTGTGTGAGAGTTAATCTTGTGTGGCATGCACGTGTACCAACTCCAGTGCATGCAAGGTCACACATGCGTGTTGCTTGTTGTAGGGCTGGTGTTGCATGGACTGTTGTGTGTTGGCTCGAGTGCACGCTCGCCAGCTAGCATGCTGTAGAGATTTGGTGTGGCGCGGTGGACTGTTTGTGCCCGATTAGCTGTGTGCATGCGCGTGCATACAGACTTGTGCGTGTGTGTCTGTTTGACTTGCCTGCTGACTTCTGGCTTTTTGTGTGCCAATGAGTAGCTGTCTTTTGCCTGTGTGTCTCTAATGGCTTTCATGATTTGTGCTGGTGTGTGTTGTATCTTGGCTCTGTAGGGTTGCAGCATGTGAGTGTCTTAGCACTGCTTTTGACATATGGATGGTGAGTCATTAGACCGGTCCATGGGCCTTGCCATATTGGGGCAAACATGGTCTGTGACCTGCCGCAGTTGGTCTACGGACGGCTGTGGTGTATAGAGGACACTGGGCGCACGGTCAGGCCCTGGATGCCCTTCGGGGCTGCTTCTCACGGAGCTGTCTGCACGGCCCTGCGATGGTGTCCCCTGCACAAGGGGTGCCGTGGGGTGGGTGTCACAACAGGTTGCCCCATCCTCCCGCTGGATCTTTTTATGGAGTGAACCACAGGTTGCTTGGTCCCGCCCAATGTAACTGATCACTTCCAAAAAAAAAAAAAAAAAAAAAAAAAAAAAAGGTGGGTGCAAGGCGCATGCTGTCTTCAGGCAGGACGGACCATGCGCAGTTCGTTTGCCCTGCACAGCAGTGCCAGCAGCAGCTGCAGCTGGAGACCCTTACGCACTTGTTTGTGGAGTGTCCTGTGGCAGCTGCAGCATGGCAGTGGTTTGCACAGCTTTGGCAACTGGTGCAGCCGGGAGCAGTCGTCCCGGTCAGCAGCAGCCGTGTGCTGCTGCTTGATGATGACAGTGTGTGGGCCCCGCCGCTGGCGCAGCAGCAGCTGTGGACATACATGCGGCTACTGTTGTTGGAGTCCATCTGGCTGGTGCGCAGCAGCTGCTACTCCACCAGCCAGCCTGTCAGCAGCCAGGACAGTGCTGAAAAAAAAAAAAAAAAAAAAAAAAAAAAAGGACAGTGCTGACAGCACCACTACCAGCAGCAGCACCACCAGCACCAGTAGCAGCACGGACGGCCACCAGGGTGGCAGTGGGAGCAGCCAGGCCCTGCTGCAGCAGCATCCAGCAGCGGGCGGTTCACGGCTAAGGCTGTCGCGTGCCGGTTCCGCTCGCAGCTGCAGCAGCAGATGAGGCGAGATTGGCGACGGGTGGGGTGGATGTCCGGCTGGGCTCGGGGGTACCACTGGCATGGCTGCGAGGCCCGTCGCCTGTGCTATCCCTTGACTCCTTCTGGCGCAGATGGGGCTCCATCTTTTTTTTTTTTTTTTTTTTTTTTTTTGGAAGTGATCAGTTCAGGGCTCCATCTTCACTGTCGAGGAGGACGGGAGGTGGCCGTTGCAATCAGCACAGCAGGGTTGTGAGGGGTGGTGCACTGCACCGCGTTTGGTGGGGACAACAGGTGTGTTGGAGGTGGAAGGGTGTGTGACTTCTGATGGGACATACTGGGCGCATGCCGCACGATTGTGATGGGGTGTGCAGGGCTGATAGGGGGACAATTTGCGTGGTCACAGGTGTCCAGGTTTGATTGATGGGAGTATTGTGAGGGGATTGGGATGGGCAGGGCACGCCTGGGGTGTTGGAGTCTCATGCCAGGCTGGGAGGAACGGGGACTGTGCAGTGTGTATAGGTTGAGAATCAGCCAGGGAGTGTGTGTTTCTTGCAGAATGCGCGCAGTGTGGAGCCTGCCCCTGTGAGTGCAAATGTGGTAGGCTGTGGGTGCTAGGACTGTCTTGGTGGTGTGTCTTGCGAGCGCACGTGTACTTCATGCTGTGTTTGCAAGGTCAAATAGTAGCTGGGTGCTGAGTGTGCACAGTGTGAGACTTGGGGCATATTGGGTACGTGGTTTGTGTTGGTGTCGCGTATGTGTCGGTGGTGTGCTCTTGCGTGAGAGTTGCTGTTGTTCACAGTGTGGAGATCAACCATGTGTGCAAGGTGGTTTGCTGCTGGTGCACAGTGCGACACTAGGTGGCATAGTATGTACGTGGTTTGACCCTAGTGCATAGTCCATGTTGTCAGGTGCCCCATACGCGAGGGTGGATACCCTTCAAATACGGCGCCTTGCAATGTATGCATGTGTACGTGTTGGTGGTCTGCTGCTTGTGTGAGAGTTAATCTTGTGTGGCATGCACGTGTACCAACTCCAGTGCATGCAAGGTCACACATGCGTGTTGCTTGTTGTAGGGCTGGTGTTGCATGGACTGTTGTGTGTTGGCTCGAGTGCACGCTCGCCAGCTAGCATGCTGTAGAGATTTGGTGTGGCGCGGTGGACTGTTTGTGCCCGATTAGCTGTGTGCATGCGCGTGCATACAGACTTGTGCGTGTGTGTCTGTTTGACTTGCCTGCTGACTTCTGGCTTTTTGTGTGCCAATGAGTAGCTGTCTTTTGCCTGTGTGTCTCTAATGGCTTTCATGATTTGTGCTGGTGTGTGTTGTATCTTGGCTCTGTAGGGTTGCAGCATGTGAGTGTCTTAGCACTGCTTTTGACATATGGATGGTGAGTCATTAGACCGGTCCATGGGCCTTGCCATATTGGGGCAAACATGGTCTGTGACCTGCCGCAGTTGGTCTACGGACGGCTGTGGTGTATAGAGGACACTGGGCGCACGGTCAGGCCCTGGATGCCCTTCGGGGCTGCTTCTCACGGAGCTGTCTGCACGGCCCTGCGATGGTGTCCCCTGCACAAGGGGTGCCGTGGGGTGGGTGTCACAACAGGTTGCCCCATCCTCCCGCTGGATCTTTTTATGGAGTGAACCACAGGTTGCTTGGTCCCGCCCAATGTAACTGATCACTTCCAAAAAAAAAAAAAAAAAAAAAAAAAAATAGTATCTTCAAGCGTACCAACATGCACCCCAATTGAGTCAGTGTGCGGTGCGTAGCGTCGGGTTGATGTTGGCGGCTGCCGCGTGATGGTGCGCAGCGGTGGTGGTGCGCAAAAATCATCTGGTGGGCTCTGATGAAAGACAAAAATAGTGTCTTCAAGCGTACCAACATGCACCCCAATTGAGTCAGTGTGCGGCGCGTAGCGTCGGGTTGATGTCGGCGGCTGCCGCGTGATGGTGCGCAGCGGTGGTGGTGCGCAAAAATCATCTGGTGGGCTCTGATGAAAGACAAAAATAGTGTCTTCAAGCGTACCAACATGCACCCCAATTGAGTCAGTGTGCGGCGCGTAGCGTCGGGTTGATGTCGGCGGCTGCCGTGTGATGGTGCGCAGCGGTGGTGGTGCGCAAAAATCATCTGGTGGGCTCTGATGAAAGACAAAAATAGTGTCTTCAAGCGTACCAACATGCACCCCAATTGAGTCAGTGTGCGGCGCGTAGCGTCGGGTTGATGTCGGCGGCTGCCGCGTGATGGTGCGCAGCGGTGGTGGTGCGCAAAAAACATCTGGTGGGCTCTGATGAAAGACAAAAATAGTATCTTCAAGCGTACCAACATGCACCCCAATTGAGTCAGTGTGCGGTGCGTAGCGTCGGGTTGATGTTGGCGGCTGCCGCGTGATGGTGCGCAGCGGTGGTGGTGCGCAAAAATCATCTGGTGGGCTCTGATGAAAGACAAAAATAGTGTCTTCAAGCGTACCAACATGCACCCCAATTGAGTCAGTGTGCGGCGCGTAGCGTCGGGTTGATGTCGGCGGCTGCCGCGTGATGGTGCGCAGCGGTGGTGGTGCGCAAAAATCATCTGGTGGGCTCTGATGAAAGACAAAAATAGTGTCTTCAAGCGTACCAACATGCACCCCAATTGAGTCAGTGTGCGGCGCGTAGCGTCGGGTTGATGTCGGCGGCTGCCGCGTGATGGTGCGCAGCGGTGGTGGTGCGCAAAAATCATCTGGTGGGCTCTGATGAAAGACAAAAATAGTGTCTTCAAGCGTACCAACATGCACCCCAATTGAGTCAGTGTGCGGCGCGTAGCGTCGGGTTGATGTCGGCGGCTGCCGCGTGATGGTGCGCAGCGGTGGTGGTGCGCAAAAATCATCTGGTGGGCTCTGATGAAAGACAAAAATAGTGTCTTCAAGCGTACCAACATGCACCCCAATTGAGTCAGTGTGCGGTGCGTAGCGTCGGGTTGATGTTGGCGGCTGCTGCGTGATGGTGCGCAGCGGTGGTGGTGCGCAAAAATCATCTGGTGGGCTCTGATGAAAGACAAAAATAGTGTCTTCAAGCATACCAACATGCACCCCAATTGAGTCAGTGTGCGGCGCGTAGCGTCGGGTTGATGTCGGCGGCTGCTGCGTGATGGTGCGCAGCGGTGGTGGTGCGCAAAAATCATCTGGTGGGCTCTGATGAAAGACAAAAATAGTGTCTTCAAGCGTACCAACATGCACCCCAATTGAGTCAGTGAAAAATATTGAGTCAGTGTGCGGTGCGTAGCGTCGGGTTGATGTCGGCGGCTGCCGTGTGATGGTGCGCAGCGGTGGTGGTGCGCAAAAATCATCTGGTGGGCTCTGATGAAAGACAAAAATAGTATCTTCAAGCGTACCAACATGCACCCCAATTGAGTCAGTGTGCGGCGCGTAGCGTCGGGTTGATGTCGGCGGCTGCCGCGTGATGGTGCGCAGCGGTGGTGGTGCGCAAAAATCATCTGGTGGGCTCTGATGAAAGACAAAAATAGTGTCTTCAAGCGTACCAACATGCACCCCAATTGAGTCAGTGTGCGGCGCGTAGCGTCGGGTTGATGTCGGCGGCTGCCGCGTGATGGTGCGCAGCGGTGGTGGTGCGCAAAAATCATCTGGTGGGCTCTGATGAAAGACAAAAATAGTGTCTTCAAGCGTACCAACATGCACCCCAATTGAGTCAGTGTGCGGCGCGTAGCGTCGGGTTGATGTCGGCGGCTGCCGCGTGATGGTGCGCAGCGGTGGTGGTGCGCAAAAATCATCTGGTGGGCTCTAATGAAAGACAAAAATAGTGTCTTCAAGCGTACCAACATGCACCCCAATTGAGTCAGTGTGCGGCGCGTAGCGTCGGGTTGATGTCGGCGGCTGCCGCGTGATGGTGCGCAGCGGTGGTGGTGCGCAAAAATCATCTGGTGGGCTCTGATGAAAGACAAAAATAGTGTCTTCAAGCGTACCAACATGCACCCCAATTGAGTCAGTGTGCGGCGCGTAGCGTCGGGTTGATGTCGGCGGCTGCCGCGTGATGGTGCGCAGCGGTGGTGGTGCGCAAAAATCATCTGGTGGGCTCTGATGAAAGACAAAAATAGTGTCTTCAAGCGTACCAACATGCACCCCAATTGAGTCAGTGTGCGGTGCGTAGCGTCGGGTTGATGTTGGCGGCTGCCGCGTGATGGTGCGCAGCGGTGGTGGTGCGCAAAAATCATCTGGTGGGCTCTGATGAAAGACAAAAATAGTGTCTTCAAGCATACCAACATGCACCCCAATTGAGTCAGTGTGCGGCGCGTAGCGTCGGGTTGATGTCGGCGGCTGCCGCGTGATGGTGCGCAGCAGTGGTGGTGCGCAAAAATCATCTGGTGGGCTCTGATGAAAGACAAAAATAGTGTCTTCAAGCGTACCAACATGCACCCCAATTGAGTCAGTGAAAATATTGAGTCAGTGTGCGGTGCGTAGCGTCGGGTTGATGTCGGCGGCTGCCGTGTGATGGTGCGCAGCGGTGGTGGTGCGCAAAAATCATCTGGTGGGCTCTGATGAAAGACAAAAATAGTATCTTCAAGCGTACCAACATGCACCCCAATTGAGTCAGTGTGCGGTGCGTAGCGTCGGGTTGATGTTGGCGGCTGCTGCGTGATGGTGCGCAGCGGTGGTGGTGCGCAAAAATCATCTGGTGGGCTCTGATGAAAGACAAAAATAGTGTCTTCAAGCATACCAACATGCACCCCAATTGAGTCAGTGTGCGGCGCGTAGCGTCGGGTTGATGTCGGCGGCTGCCGTGTGATGGTGCGCAGCGGTGGTGGTGCGCAAAAATCATCTGGTGGGCTCTGATGAAAGACAAAAATAGTGTCTTTAAGCGTATCAACATGCACCCCAATTGAGTCAGTTAAAAATATTGAGTCAGTGTGCGGCGCGTAGCGTCGGGTTGATGTCGGCGGCTGCCGCGTGATGGTGCGCAGCGGTGGTGGTGCGCAAAAATCATCTGGTGGGCTCTGATGAAAGACAAAAATAGTATCTTCAAGCGTACCAACATGCACCCCAATTGAGTCAGTGTGCGGTGCGTAGCGTCGGGTTGATGTTGGCGGCTGCCGCGTGATGGTGCGCAGCGGTGGTGGTGCGCAAAAATCATCTGGTGGGCTCTGATGAAAGACAAAAATAGTGTCTTCAAGCGTACCAACATGCACCCCAATTGAGTCAGTGTGCGGCGCGTAGCGTCGGGTTGATGTCGGCGGCTGCCGCGTGATGGTGCGCAGCGGTGGTGGTGCGCAAAAATCATCTGGTGGGCTCTGATGAAAGACAAAAATAGTGTCTTCAAGCGTACCAACATGCACCCCAATTGAGTCAGTGTGCGGCGCGTAGCGTCGGGTTGATGTCGGCGGCTGCCGTGTGATGGTGCGCAGCGGTGGTGGTGCGCAAAAATCATCTGGTGGGCTCTGATGAAAGACAAAAATAGTGTCTTCAAGCGTACCAACATGCACCCCAATTGAGTCAGTGTGCGGCGCGTAGCGTCGGGTTGATGTCGGCGGCTGCCGCGTGATGGTGCGCAGCGGTGGTGGTGCGCAAAAAACATCTGGTGGGCTCTGATGAAAGACAAAAATAGTATCTTCAAGCGTACCAACATGCACCCCAATTGAGTCAGTGTGCGGTGCGTAGCGTCGGGTTGATGTTGGCGGCTGCCGCGTGATGGTGCGCAGCGGTGGTGGTGCGCAAAAATCATCTGGTGGGCTCTGATGAAAGACAAAAATAGTGTCTTCAAGCGTACCAACATGCACCCCAATTGAGTCAGTGTGCGGCGCGTAGCGTCGGGTTGATGTCGGCGGCTGCCGCGTGATGGTGCGCAGCGGTGGTGGTGCGCAAAAATCATCTGGTGGGCTCTGATGAAAGACAAAAATAGTGTCTTCAAGCGTACCAACATGCACCCCAATTGAGTCAGTGTGCGGCGCGTAGCGTCGGGTTGATGTCGGCGGCTGCCGCGTGATGGTGCGCAGCGGTGGTGGTGCGCAAAAATCATCTGGTGGGCTCTGATGAAAGACAAAATAGTGTCTTCAAGCGTACCAACATGCACCCCAATTGAGTCAGTGAAAAATATTGAGTCAGTGTGCGGTGCGTAGCGTCGGGTTGATGTCGGCGGCTGCCGTGTGATGGTGCGCAGCGGTGGTGGTGCGCAAAATCATCTGGTGGGCTCTGATGAAAGACAAAAATAGTATCTTCAAGCGTACCAACATGCACCCCAATTGAGTCAGTGAAAAATATTGAGTCAGTGTGCGGTGCGTAGCGTCGGGTTGATGTCGGCGGCTGCCGTGTGATGGTGCGCAGCGGTGGTGGTGCGCAAAAATCATCTGGTGGGCTCTGATGAAAGACAAAAATAGTATCTTCAAGCGTACCAACATGCACCCCAATTGAGTCAGTGTGCGGTGCGTAGCGTCGGGTTGATGTTGGCGGCTGCTGCGTGATGGTGCGCAGCGGTGGTGGTGCGCAAAAATCATCTGGTGGGCTCTGATGAAAGACAAAAATAGTGTCTTCAAGCATACCAACATGCACCCCAATTGAGTCAGTGTGCGGCGCGTAGCGTCGGGTTGATGTCGGCGGCTGCCGTGTGATGGTGCGCAGCGGTGGTGGTGCGCAAAATCATCTGGTGGGCTCTGATGAAAGACAAAAATAGTGTCTTTAAGCGTATCAACATGCACCCCAATTGAGTCAGTTAAAAATATTGAGTCAGTGTGCGGCGCGTAGCGTCGGGTTGATGTCGGCGGCTGCCGCGTGATGGTGCGCAGCGGTGGTGGTGCGCAAAAATCATCTGGTGGGCTCTGATGAAAGACAAAAATAGTATCTTCAAGCGTACCAACATGCACCCCAATTGAGTCAGTGTGCGGTGCGTAGCGTCGGGTTGATGTTGGCGGCTGCCGCGTGATGGTGCGCAGCGGTGGTGGTGCGCAAAAATCATCTGGTGGGCTCTGATGAAAGACAAAAATAGTGTCTTCAAGCGTACCAACATGCACCCCAATTGAGTCAGTGTGCGGCGCGTAGCGTCGGGTTGATGTCGGCGGCTGCCGCGTGATGGTGCGCAGCGGTGGTGGTGCGCAAAAATCATCTGGTGGGCTCTGATGAAAGACAAAAATAGTGTCTTCAAGCGTACCAACATGCACCCCAATTGAGTCAGTGTGCGGCGCGTAGCGTCGGGTTGATGTCGGCGGCTGCCGTGTGATGGTGCGCAGCGGTGGTGGTGCGCAAAAATCATCTGGTGGGCTCTGATGAAAGACAAAAATAGTGTCTTCAAGCGTACCAACATGCACCCAATTGAGTCAGTGAAAAATATTGAGTCAGTGTGCGGTGCGTAGCGTCGGGTTGATGTCGGCGGCTGCCGTGTGATGGTGCGCAGCGGTGGTGGTGCGCAAAAAACATCTGGTGGGCTCTGATGAAAGACAAAAATAGTATCTTCAAGCGTACCAACATGCACCCCAATTGAGTCAGTGTGCGGCGCGTAGCGTCGGGTTGATGTCGGCGGCTGCCGCGTGATGGTGCGCAGCGGTGGTGGTGCGCAAAATCATCTGGTGGGCTCTGATGAAAGACAAAAATAGTGTCTTCAAGCGTACCAACATGCACCCCAATTGAGTCAGTGTGCGGCGCGTAGCGTCGGGTTGATGTCGGCGGCTGCCGCGTGATGGTGCGCAGCGGTGGTGGTGCGCAAAAATCATCTGGTGGGCTCTGATGAAAGACAAAAATAGTGTCTTCAAGCGTACCAACATGCACCCCAATTGAGTCAGTGTGCGGTGCGTAGCGTCGGGTTGATGTTGGCGGCTGCCGCGTGATGGTGCGCAGCGGTGGTGGTGCGCAAAATCATCTGGTGGGCTCTGATGAAAGACAAAATAGTGTCTTCAAGCATACCAACATGCACCCCAATTGAGTCAGTGTGCGGCGCGTAGCGTCGGTTGATGTCGGCGGCTGCCGCGTGATGGTGCGCAGCAGTGGTGGTGCGCAAAAATCATCTGGTGGGCTCTGATGAAAGACAAAAATAGTGTCTTCAAGCGTACCAACATGCACCCCAATTGAGTCAGTGAAAAATATTGAGTCAGTGTGCGGTGCGTAGCGTCGGGTTGATGTCGGCGGCTGCCGTGTGATGGTGCGCAGCGGTGGTGGTGCGCAAAAATCATCTGGTGGGCTCTGATGAAAGACAAAAATAGTATCTTCAAGCGTACCAACATGCACCCCAATTGAGTCAGTGAAAAATATTGAGTCAGTGTGCGGTGCGTAGCGTCGGGTTGATGTCGGCGGCTGCCGTGTGATGGTGCGCAGCGGTGGTGGTGCGCAAAAAACATCTGGTGGGCTCTGATGAAAGACAAAAATAGTATCTTCAAGCGTACCAACATGCACCCCAATTGAGTCAGTGTGCGGCGCGTAGCGTCGGGTTGATGTCGGCGGCTGCCGCGTGATGGTGCGCAGCGGTGGTGGTGCGCAAAAATCATCTGGTGGGCTCTGATGAAAGACAAAAATAGTGTCTTCAAGCGTACCAACATGCACCCCAATTGAGTCAGTGTGCGGCGCGTAGCGTCGGGTTGATGTCGGCGGCTGCCGCGTGATGGTGCGCAGCGGTGGTGGTGCGCAAAATCATCTGGTGGGCTCTGATGAAAGACAAAAAATAGTGTCTTCAAGCGTACCAACATGCACCCCAATTGAGTCAGTGTGCGGTGCGTAGCGTCGGGTTGATGTTGGCGGCTGCTGCGTGATGGTGCGCAGCGGTGGTGGTGCGCAAAAATCATCTGGTGGGCTCTGATGAAAGACAAAAATAGTGTCTTCAAGCATACCAACATGCACCCCAATTGAGTCAGTGTGCGGCGCGTAGCGTCGGGTTGATGTCGGCGGCTGCCGCGTGATGGTGCGCAGCGGTGGTGGTGCGCAAAAATCATCTGGTGGGCTCTGATGAAAGACAAAAATAGTGTCTTCAAGCGTACCAACATGCACCCCAATTGAGTCAGTGAAAATATTGAGTCAGTGTGCGGTGCGTAGCGTCGGGTTGATGTCGGCGGCTGCCGTGTGGCATTGCGGGCGTTTGGGTGGCGCTTGCTGCATGCAGGGGTGAAGGTGGGTGCAAGGCGCATGCTGTCTTCAGGTAGGACGGACCCTGCGCAGTTCGTTTGCCCTGCACAGCAGTGCCTGCAGCAGCTGCAGCTGGAGACCCTTACGCACTTGTTTGTGGAGTGTCCTGTGGCAGCTGCAGCATGGCAGTGGTTTGCACAGCTGTGGCAACTGGTGCAGCCGGGAGCAGTCGTCCCGTCAGCAGCAGCCGTTTGCTGCTGCTGATGATGACAGTGTGTGGGCCCCGCCGCTGCAGCACAGCAGCTGTGGACATACATGCGGCTATTGCTGTTGGAGTCCATCTGGCTGGTGCGCAGCAGCTACTACTCCCACCAGCCAGCCTGTCAGCACGCAGGACAGTGCTGACAGCACCACTACCACAGCAGCACCACCAGCACCAGTAGCAGCACGGACGGCCACCAGGGTGGCATTGGAGCAGCCAGGGCCCTGCTGCAGCAGCATCCAGCAGCGGGCGGTTCACGCTAAGGCTGTCGCGTGCCGGTTCCGCTCGCAGTTGCAGCAGCAGATGAGGAGGGATTGGCGAGGGTGGGGGTGGATGTCCGGCTGGGCTCGGGGTACCACTGGCATGGCTTCGAGGCCCCTCGCATGTGCTATCCCTTGACTCCTTCTGGCGCAGATGGGGCTCCATCTTCACTGTCGAGGAGGACGGGGGGGTGTCCGTTGCAATCAGCACAGCAGGGTTGTGAGGGGTGCTGCACTGCATCGCGTTTGGTGGGACAGCAGTTGGTGTCGGGGGTGGAAGGGTGTGTGATTTTGGCCGGGATTGACTGGGCACGTGTGGGACGATCGTGATGGGGGTGTGCATGGCTGATATGGGGACGATTTGCGTGGTCACAGGTATCCAGGTTTATTTGCTGGGACTACTGTGAGGGGATTGGGATGGGCAGGGAACGCGTGGGGTGGGAGTCTCATGCTGGCTGGAGGAATTGGGTCCGTGCATGTGTTTAGGTTGAGCATCAGATGGGGTGTTTAACACATAGTGTGGGTTTCTTGCAGCATGCGCACAGTGTGGAGCATGCCTGTGAGTGCACATGTGGTCAGACGTGGGTGCTAGGACTGTATTGGCGTGTGTCTTGCGAGTGCACGTGTACTTCATGATGTGCTTGCACGGTCTAATAGTTGTGGGGTGCTGCTTATGCACAGTGTCAGACTTGGGGGCATACTGGGTACGTGGTTTGTGTTGGTGTCGTGTACGTGTTGGTGTGTGCTCTTGCGTGAGAGTTGATCTTGTGTCCAGTGGGCGATCAAACATGTGTGCAAGGTGGATTGCTGCTTGTACACAGTGCGACACTAGGTGGCATAAAGATAAAAGATAAAGATACAGAGACCCCCCTTGGTCTCTTAAACGCCATAGGACTTCTTCCCATTAGCCTCGCATCCTTGAGGACGGCTCTTCACACCAACACTCCTGGGGTCTAGGGAACGGCACTCGTGGCCACATCTCACTCCCCAGGTGGCATAGTAGTGTCGCACTGCGTACAGTACTTATGTACGTGGTTTGGTCCCTAGTGCATAGTCCATGTTGTCAGGTGCCCCGTACGGGAGGGTGAATGCCCTTCAATACGGCGCCTTGCATGTGTAGCTTGTGTACGTGTATGTGGTGTGCTGCTTGTGTGACAGTGAATCTTGTGTGGCTGCTTGTGTGCGAGTTAATCTTGTGTGGCATGCACTTGTAGGGCTGGTTTTGCATGGACGGCTGGGTGTTGGGCTCGAGCGCACGCTCGCCAACTGGCATGCTGTGGAGTTTTGGTGTGGCACGGTGCGTGGACTGTTTGTGCCTGATTAGCTGTGTGCATGCGCGTGCATACAGACCTGTATGTGTGCATACATGTCTGTATGACTTTAATGCTGACTTCTGGTGTGCTGACACATGTGTGTGATGTGCCTTTGCTCTGCAGCTTTTGTGTGGCAATGATTAGCTGTCTGCATGTCGGGGCATCCGATTTTGCCTGTGTGTCTCTTTTTTGTGTGTGTCTCTACTCTGCCTTTCATGATTTGTGCTGGTGTGTGCTGCCGTAATGGTGTGCGTTGTATCTTGGCTCTATAGGGTTGGCAGCATGTGAGTGTCTTAGCACTGCTTTTGACATGTGGATGGTGAGTCCTTAGACCGGTCCATGGGCTTGCCATATTGGGCAAACTGACTGTGACCTGCCGCAGTTGCTCTACGACGGCTGTGGTGTATAGAGGACACTGGCGCACGGTCAGGCCCTGGATGCCCTTCGGGCTGCTTCTCACGGAGCTGTCTGCACGGCCCTCGATGGTGACCCCGAGCACAAGGGTGCCGTGGGTGGGTGCACAACAGGTCCCCATCCTCCCGCTGGATCTTTTTATGGAGTGAACCACCGGTTGCTTGGTCCCGCACAATGTAACTGATCACTTCCACACACAAAAACCAACATGGCACCCCAATTGAGTCAGTGTGCGGCGCGTAGCATCGGGTTGATGTCGGCGGCTGCCGCGTGATGATGCGCCGCGGTGTGGTGCGCCAAAATCATCTGGTGGGCTCTGATGAAAAGACAAAAATAGTGTCTTCAAGCGTACCAACATGCACCCCAATTGAGTCAGTGTGCTGCGCGTAGCGTCGGTTGATGTCGGCGGCTGCCGCGTGATGGTGCGCAGCGGTGGTGGTGCGCAAAAATCATCTGGTGGGCTCTGATGAAGACAAAATAGTGTCTTCAAGCGTACCAACATGCACCCCAATTGAGTCAGTGTGCGGCGCGTAGCGTCGGGTTGATGTCGGCGGCTGCCGCGTGATGATGCGCACAGTGGTGGTGCGCAAAATCATCTGGTGGGCTCTGATGAAAGACAAAAATGTGGTCTTCAAGCGTACCAACATGCACCCCAATTGAGTCAGTGTGCGGCGCGTCGCGTAGCGTCGTTTGATGTCGGCGGCTGCCCGCGTGATGGTGCGCAGCGGTGGTGGTGCGCAAAATCATCTCTGGTGGCTCTGATGAAAGCAAATAGTGTCTTCAAGCGTACAACATGCACCCCATTGAGTCAGTGTGCGGCGCGTCGCGTAGCGTCGGGTTGATGTCGGCTGCTGCCGCGTGATGGTGCGCAGCGGTGGTGGTGCGCAAAAATCATCTGGTGGGCTCTGATGAAAGACAAAATAGTGTCTTCAAGCGTACCAACATTCACCCCAATTGAGTCATGTGCGGCGCGTAGCGTCGGGTTGATGTCGGCGGCTGCCGCGTGATGGTGCGCAGCGGTGGTGGTGCGCAAAAATCATCTGGTGGGCTCTGATGAAAGACAAAATAGTGTCTTCAAGCGTACCAACATGCACCCCAATTGAGTCAGTGTGCGCGCGTCGCGTAGCGTCGGGTTGATGTCGGCGGCTGCCGCGTGATTGTGCCCAGCGGTGGTGTGCGCAAAATCATCTGGTGGGCTCTGATGAAAGACAAAAATAGTGTCTTCAAGCGTACCAACATGCACCCCATTGAGTCAGTGTGCGTCGCTTCGCGTAGCGTCGGGTTGATGTCGGCTGCTGCCGCGTGATGGTGCGCAGCGGTGGTGGTGCGAAAAAAACATCTGGTGGGCTCTGATGAAAGACAAAATAGTGTCTTCAAGCGTACAACATGCCCCCAATTGAGTCATGTGCGGCGCTTCGGGTAGCGTCGGGTTGATGTTGGCGGCTGCCGCGTGATGGTGCGCGAGCGGTGGTGGTGCGAAAAAAACATCTGGTGGGCTCTGATGAAAGACAAAAAGTGTCTTCAGCGTACCAACATGCACCCCAATTGAGTCAGTGTGCGGCGCTTCGCGTAGCGTCGGTTGATGTCGGCTGCTGCCGCGTGATGGTGCGCAGCGTGGGTGGTGCGAAAAAAACATCTGGTGGGCTCTGATGAAGACAAAAATAGTGTCTTCAGCGTACCAACATGCACCCCAATTGAGTCAGTGTGCGGCGCGTCGCGTAGCGTCGGGTTGATGTCGGCGGCTGCCGCGTGATGGTGCGCAGCGGTGGTGTGCGAAAAAAATCTGGTGGGCTCTGATGAAAGACAAATATTGTCTTCAAGCGTACCAACATGCACCCCATTTGATTCATGTGCGGCGAATCGCGTAGCCGTCGGGTTGATGTCGGCTGCTGCCGCGTGATGGTGCGCAGCGGTGGTGGTGCGCAAAATCATCTGGTTGGCTTCTGATGAAGACAAAAATAGTGTCTTCAAGCGTACCAACATGCACCCCAATTGAGTCAGTGTGCTGCGCGTAGCGTCGGGTTGATGTCGGCGGCTGCCGCGTGATGGTGCGCAGCAGTGGTGGTGCGCAAAAATCATCTGGTGTGCTCTGATGAAAGACAAAATAGTGTCTTCAAGCGTACCAACATGCACCCCAATTGAGTCAGTGTGCGGCGCG